>OZ024913.1:36767789-36782789 GCA_964017125.1 Flabesymbios commensalis
AAAAATAAAGCGGTTACTGTTGTTTGTCCATGTAGAAATTAATGTGACTTGGCTAAGAAAAACTGCAGTAACTGCTTGCAGTTTGTCTTTAAGCACACATCAGTAAGAAAAAGTTTACTTTTCATGTAAGCAGTTACAGCTACTGCTGTTGTCTGTCTGAAACGTGATTTGCAAAAAACAAACTACAGTAACTACTCAGATGAAAAATAAGCAATTAGTTTGTCTCAGATGGGTGGTGTCAGAAACATGTGTTTCTTTTTTGCTTGTGCTGTCGTTCTCTTGGCTGGGTAGTGTCAGAAACATGTGTTTCTTTTTTGCTTGTGCTGTCGTTCTCTTGGCTGGGTAGTGTCAGAAACATGTGTTTCTTTTTTGCTTGTGCTGTCGTTCTCTTGGCTGGTTAGTGTCAGAAACAGGTGTTTCATCTTTGTTTGTGCTGTCGTTTTCTTGGCTGGTTAGTGTCAGAAACAGGTGTTTCATCTTTGTTTGTGCTGTCGTTCTCTTGGCTGGTTAGTGTCAGAAACAGGTGTTTCATCTTTGTTTGTGCTGTCGTTTTCTTGGCTGGTTAGTGTCAGAAACATGTGTTTCATATTTGCTTATCCTGTCGTTTTCTTGGCTGGGTAGTGTCAGAAACGTGTGTTTTATCTTTGTTTGTACTGTCGTTTTCTTGGCTGGGTGGTTTCAGAAACATGTGTTTCATATTTGCTTATCCTGTCGTTTTCTTGGCTGAGTAGTGTCAGAAACGTGTGTTTTGTATTTGTTTGTGCTGTCGTTTTCTTGGCTGGGTAGTCTCAAAAACATCTGTTTCTTTTTTGCTTGTGGTGCTGTTGTTGTCTTAGCTGGGTAGTGTCAGAAACATGTGTTTCATCTCTACTTGTACTGCCATTTTCTTAGATGAATTGTGCCAGAAACATGTGTTTCATCTTTGCTGGTATCATCGCTTGATTCAATCCTTCTCTTGCCGAATCGCTTGTTTCTATTTTTCGTCATTTAACTGTTTAAAGCTCGAATTGCTGACGCACTACCCATCTTCAAATGACGTTAAATATTTTATTGATGACACAAGACATCTCCGAAATTAAATTCAATGACTGGCTGAGCATCTGCTGCTATATATTTTATCCACTACACATTGTGGTCCGCCACTGCTCCAGCTCCTGGCCGTAGTTACACATTGACTTGGTTTCAATACGGGCTTATTGAAATACATTCAGTTCGTGTACAGTCGTGCAATCACAAGACTCGGTACCGCGAATTAACAGAAAAGGTCATCCCAGCAAACACAAAAACATTTGTAGAACATTTGTACAACGTCAGCCCAACGTTGGTCCAACATTGTACAAATGTTATAGAATAACCTGGGATTGAGAGATATACTTCAATGATTTAGCTAAACTGCAAACACAATCCATGAACAATTTATGTGATATTGTCATTTAACAGTAAACTAAATTGTCTGTACAAGTACGCTAAATCTTGGATGTTGAAAATGAATGATGAAGTATTGTTAAATAGTTAGTAATGTTAATATTTCAACGGCTATGCCAAGTTTACATTTTCATAATATTTCTACATTTTTTAGTTTCGTTTCCTTTTCCTTGTAAAATTAAATGCAATAATGTGGAGACTGGAATATTTGGAAGATATTTTACTTAATAGTGGATTGTTATCTGACTTTAGGTGTCATAGATATTGAATTTGTTTTCTATCACATTAAATGCCAGCTTTTGAACATGTTAAAGATAAAACATGACATCAATCAGAAAGACATCAAAATCGTGGAGTTCCATTTTGTCAAATCTGAATAATTCTCACTAGCTTGAAGCTGTGGTTCGCACCAGCGAGACACAACTTCAGGTGAATGAAAATTCCAATTAAATAATTTGGCAGTTAAGGGGTTGGGGTTAAGGAAATGGTTTCAGGTGCATGTACTTTCGAACTATTGTCACATCTTTTCATGAACAAATCGTCCTCTTGGAATTAGAAGGTGCTAAACTGCCACTTTGTAAAGTGGCAGTTTAGCAGTTTAGCACCTTCTAACTTCAAGGGGAGGAAATGTCTGATAAGGAAACAAAAATGACGAGAACCGACTAAATACCTGCACTGATGTGTTTCACATGAAGATTATTGACCAGAAATGATTACATTTGGGTTTCTGTCTGCGTGTGGATAATCTTTCATCCATCATAATAGGTTTCCTTCCATACCGCAAAGATAGAATTATATCAAAATATTTATAGTTGATGTTATGAAAGACTTTTCGCAATCAAGAAAGAATGCTCTCACAGAGTTCGCGTTATCTTGTTCGTGATACATTTTATCAGAGATATGGAGATGTTGGTTTACACAAGAGTCTCTTGAATAAAACCGGACTGTTTTGGTGTAATCACAGAGTTTTTGTTTAATCAATTCACAGATGACAGTGAACACAAATATACAAATAATTTCAGCTTCAAACGAATGAAAAATAGAAACAATCATTTCAGCAGAATACGTGTTTATATAATAATACCGGCGTGCAGAACTACCATTCTCGCAGCAATCGCGTTACGCTGACCTGAGTGTTGCACAAATGCTGGGCAGACACCAATCCCAACCTTTTTTTCGCTCGCAATCAAAAATATCTGGCAGACCCTGATATATTACACATGTGTAGCACTGTGGAAAGCCGAAAAACATTAACTGCTTACTTGAAAAGTGAGTCGTTACTGCCTTGCAATAGTAACATGCCACAGAGAAGTATCTTCATTTTATACGTCTATTTTCTCAGGTTTTTTATTGTACTTAAATAATGGCTTTTCGTCAGCACAAGCGGGTGAAAATATTGTGTAAGCTGCCACAGCACTTGAAGGGTTAATTAACCGCAAAGTGAAGGTGTTAATTCATTTAGCTACATAACCGCGCCGTCAAAACCAATTAGGGCCGACATATTTCAACTTCCTCGTCACCGTGAATGAAGGGAGAGAGATACTATTTTAAAAGTTAATTTCGCAACATTCTACGCCCCACCGGCTACCGTAATCATTATCACATAATACGCGTGTTTTTTTCATTTTGAAACCCAGCCGTTTACTCCCATTTTTATCCACCTTGAGGTGGGAATTGCGTCCCAATACCGGGGCCACAACAAAAATATTGGTTGAAATGCCCAGATGTAGATACAATATAAAAAAAATATTGTAGATAGTTTTGTGTGATACGTGGTGATAATTCAAATGCATTTAAATTAATTTGAATTTATTTCAAGCTGGCAATAATATGTGTTATATGCATGGATAATGTTGTGATTGAAAAGGAAACACTATTACTCAGATAGATAAATATGCCAGTTTATACGTAATGTACACACTGTAGATGTTATCACGTTATATAAAGTGTAGGCCTACTAATATTATGTACTAAAATGAAGATATTAAATTGCCGTCCCGCTTCAATGTATGCCTTTTGCAAGCGAAAACCTGTGGATTTGCATGCATCTTTTCCGCAATAATGATAATATGGGGCGATATCACGTTACAGTATTTGACAGCATGTTAAGACAAAGTGCAGCAGCCTGTCATTGTCAGGAGCCCGTCCCGTTAAGAATTAAAAAATTAGGATTATCTTTTCTCTCATTTCCATTGAAAAAGTTAAGATGTTAAATTTGGATAAAACTTTAGATTCTTAGTGGTATATAGGAAAATAGAATCAGACTGACTCTATTTTCCTTGGTGGGATGGACCCCTCACCAATTAACAGTTGCGCAGTCTATCACATGACAGAATTAGACAATCACCACGCTTCACTCCGTCGATTTTTAAATATAGCTAGTATGCCATACTTGGGCCCAATTTTATTGCCAAATCGGGTAGGCATTCCCGACACGACGTGAGAAGTCCCAACAAAAAAGTTCTATATTTAAAAAAATTACCGAACATCCAAACTGGGCTGAAAAATCCACATTTTATTTTCAACAGCAAAGGGGTTAAAATTTAGACCCACCTCAGTTTAACATGAAGTCCAGATTACGCTACAACCAGTCCAGGAAGTACAGGGTTCGAGCCAAGAAACACCTGGCAGCCCAAACTAACTGCACTCGTTACCCCTACCTGCACGGGCGCGCCCAACACGACACTACCCAATGCTGTGCCAACGTTTTGCCAACGTCGCCGGCGTTGGCAAAGCGCTGGCACAACATTGGTCCAGTGCATCGCACTTTACCTTGTAAGGACTGCTCACTCGCGTTTCCGGTGCTTTGAATCTTTGTAATTGATTCACTATCGGCGCACCACCGCAGGGCCAAACGACTTTTTAATCAAACCCAACCACAACCGCGAGATTTAAGTAATACCCTCCTAATTATCAAGACTGCTGCAGCTAGTAATACGTGTGAATTCGAAAGAAATATTAAGCTGTCGTTTGCGGTGCAAAAATCATCACAACACATCATCATCTAATTGTGTAATTACTCAGCTCAATTAGCCTAATTATTGTTTTGTTGAATTGTTTGTATCTATTTTTTCATCCATTATTTAAATCTGGAATTGATCACGAAATTTTGGCTTTACAATTATTGACGAAAAAAAATTCAGTTTTTTTTCTTTAATAGACATCTCCCAAATTATTCGAATGTCTGGCCATGCATCCACACAAACTATTTTATTAATGCTGATAT
This sequence comes from Flabesymbios commensalis, assembly GCA_964017125.1. Classification (NCBI taxonomy): domain Eukaryota; kingdom Metazoa; phylum Annelida; class Polychaeta; order Terebellida; family Flabelligeridae; genus Flabesymbios; species Flabesymbios commensalis. The sequence continues at coordinate 36,772,441 of OZ024913.1, forward strand.
TTGATTTGGTTTCGAAACCGTACATGTACGGGCCTAGGAACACAAGGGTTAATTCGAGCTTAGCGAACATTACCTGTACATTTAGCTGTGTAGATTTGTTTAAACCTTTCAACCCTTCAAGCGCTGAAATACTTTTTACAAACCACGGAGACCAAAGGGTTTTTGTCAATCTGAAATCACCATGAATGTCTTAGTTAGCTCTTTCCGCTTCATTTGAATACCTATGTTATGGGTATACGGCCATTGCAAATATTTTTAGTTCTTCCAGTGTGGGGATCGAATTTAGACGTCAGAATCAGACGTGTAAAGTCGATCCCCGCGCAGTAAGGGTTAATAAGTTTTAAGAACCAATGATGATTATAAATATGGTTCTTAATTCGTTTTATTGAAGTTATAAGTAAAGTTTTCAGAGGTCGTAAGAATAGCAGAATTAAAAAAAAAATATTTAATAATAATAATCTATTTGTCATCCATTAACTCTTACAGCGCGGGGATCGACTTTAGTCGTCAGAATCTGACGTCTGTAGACGTCAGATTCTGACGACTAAAATCGATCCCACTCTAATATATTACAAATATTTCTATTGGCCTCCGTAACATAGGTATTCAAATGAATCAGAAAGAGCTAGCAAAGACATTTATGATAATTTAAAATTAAAAAAAACCCTTTGGTCTTCATAATTTATACAAAAATTGTCAGCGCTTGAAGGGTTAAAGCACTATATGTTAATTGAAGTTATATTTTTGACCACTTGATGATGTGTCTCGTTTTATTTTGATTAATCTTGGCAATACTATCAACTGATAATAATTTATTAGTGGACTAGAATATTACTCATAGTGATACTTTGATTGTATTGTGAAGTGAAATCCCTGCACAGCCCAGTAAACACTGAACATTTGTATAATATTAAGTATTTGTACAATGTTGGATCAACGTCGAAGACGTTGGTTCGACGGAGGGACTTTAACCCTTTAACCACCAGTCACGATTATCTTTGTTTATTTTTATTAGCAAATTAAATGTCATTGAATCAATGTCATTTGATTGACAATGAAGATTTTTTAAATCTTTGACCTCCATTTTGTCAAATCAGAATAATTTGCACTCGCTTGACGCTGTGGATCGCGTCAGTGATTTAAATTAGGAGGTAGAATACCATACAAGGGCCAATTTTGTACAAGTTGAATCAAACCATATGCCGATCTAGCCAACTTAGAGCTCATTTTCCCCGCCGCGTTTTGAGGGACAAATAAAATGGCTAAAATCGGCTATAGACCCAATGTTGGCTCAATGTTGGCCCACAGTCTACGACGTCGGGCCGACATTAAGCCAACATTGGTGGGTGCAAATGGGTACAATCCCTTTTGTTAGCACATGAATTCACTGTTATTGGGAAAAAAAAGTGTTTTAACATCAAGATTTCCAAATGTTTGGTCTCGAATTAAATAAATATCATTTATTTTCACTCACTTAAAGTTGTGGGTCGTCGTAGCGAGACACAACTTCAAGTGGGTGAGAATTGAAATAAGGTAACCACTGGTAATTTGGCGGGTAAAGAATTAATAGTCATTTTGGCAGAGCTATAGGATATAATCCCTCCTGGCCGATTACCAACTCTTGCACGTGTGAAAAGTGTAGTCTTAGAAAGAATGAATGAATGAATAAATGAATGAATGAATGAATGAATGAATGAATGAATGAATGAATGAACGAACGAACGAACGAACGAACGAACGAACGAACGAACGAACGAACGAACGAACGAACGAACGAACGAACGAACGAACGAACGAACGAACGAACGAACGAACGAACGAACGAACGAACGAACGAACGAACGAACGAACGAACGAACGAACGAACGAACGAACGAACGAACGAACGAACGAACGAACGAACGAACGAACGAACGAACGAACGAACGAACGAACGAACGAACGAACGAACGAACGAACGAACGAACAAACGAACGAACGAACGAACATACGAACGAACGAATGAATGAATGAATGAATGAATGAGTGAATGAATGAATGAATGAATGAATGAATGAATGAATGAATGAATGAATGAATGAATGAATGAACGAACGAACGAACGAACGAACGAACGAATAAATGAATGAATGAATGAATGAATGAATGAATGAATGAATGAATGAATGAATGAATGAATGAATGAATGAATGAATGAAACAATGAATGAATGAATGAATGAATGAATGAATGTAAAAATGAATGTAAAAATGAATGAATGAATGAATGAATGAATGAATGAATGAATGAATGAATGAATGAATGAATGAATGAATGAATGAATGAAAGAATGAATGAATGTGTCTTTAGGTCACCCTTGTGTACATAGTGGACAAACTGTGCCAGGTGAACCTTCTGAGGATGGTGAGATGAATGAGATGACACTGCCCTCAAGACACAAGATTCGAAAAATTCAAACCCTAGCGGTCTGAGACCGAGCACACTGCATCTTGGTCACAGAGTATCCCCACAATACTAATTAATTACCAGTTAACGGAGAAGAAACTTTTGTTTCTATTAAACCCATTGCCAGTGCGGTGGACGAGCCCGTGAGCTCCCACTTTATATGCAGGCAGTTTAACTTAAACCACTACAGTGCGGGGATCGGCTTTAGACGTCTAAATACGATCCCGCACTGAAAAAAAATATATATTTCTAATGGCCGTAGACCCATATCATAGGTTTTCAAATGAAGCGCAAATGTCTAACTAAGACATTTATGATGCTTTTAAATTTAAAAAAAACCCTTTGTCCTCCATAGTTTATACACAGATATTTCAGTGTTGTAAAGATTGACCACTACACAAGGGACCATAGTCTCAAATTAAGAGGGATCGATAAATTAAAGTTAACTAATTTAAATTACTGATATGTATTTAATTTGAGGACAAATATTTGCAAATCTTGATATATAAACTATCATTTTATTCCCAATAACAGTGATTCCGTCGGCTAATAAAACAAATTAAAAACCACTATAGTTTCACATTACACTATTAGTGTATTGGTGTATCAAACGGGTCGTGCATATTGATTAATTGATATACTAGATTACTGACAACATTATAACAGATTACAGATAAAATAATGTTACCGAAACAAAGTATAAGGTGTCCATTATCTAGGTTTGTGATTTGTGAAAGACTAAACTGTATTTTACTGCCAACCAAGATGGGGTTTTTTTTAGGATATTCTCGTCAGATCAAAATACGAACCTCAGTAATTATCAAGTTTTTCACTCTCACAGCCATGTCCTCCAACCGTCAAGCTGTCCCTACACAAAAGCCAGGCTTGCGCACCGTACACTGGAAGTCATGGCTGGGCAAGGTGTACCCAGCAAACATGAGGCGTTAGTCCAATGTTGGGCCAGCGTCGAAGTATAATGATCTGAAGGGCTCATAAAACGAATTGAAAACGATTATTGGGTTGACCCTTTAACCGCCGGTGCCGCATATATTTGGGGTTTTTATTTTTTATTAGCACTTTAAGTACCACATTTTAAATATGGTAAAGATAAAATGTGACATCAACCAGCAAGATTTGAAAAGAGTTGAGCTCCATTTTGTCAAATCTGAATAATTTTCACTCACTTGAAGTTGTGGATCGCGTCAGCGAGACACAATTTCAAGTGGGTGGAAAATCAAATTGAATAATTTGGCGGTTAAAGGGTTAATTTGGCCTTGGCCTCACTGTGTCGGTGATATCAATCAGATCATTGACACTTGCATAAATAGTTATCTCGTTCATATGTCAGACCGACCTGGTGTCAATACCGCAATACTACAATTTTTTTAACATGGTAAAAAAATGACAGCGTTCAGTGACTAGCTAGTGTTCGTGAACGTACATCGGGTGGGCACGACGAGCAGATGTAGATGTACAACGCTGGGAAACACTGACGTAGTGTATAGACTGGTGAGGACGGACTTTTCAAAAAGCTGAAATATTTTTAACCCTTTAACCGCCGGTGCCGCATATATTCGGGTTTTATTTTTTTATTGACACATTAAGTACCACCTTTTATTCATGTTAAAAGATAAAATGTGACATCAATGAGCAATATTTGAAAACAGTTGACCTCCATATTGTCAAATCTGAATAATTTTCACTCACTTGAAGTTGTGGATCGCGTCAGCGAGACACAACTTCAAGTGGGTGAAAATTCAGATTTAATAATTTGGCGGTGAAAGGGTTAACTGAGAGAAAATCATACGCCCCTGGTTATAATATTTAGAGACACTATAATATCATCTTATTAACTTGCGTAGTACCCAGCAAACACGACGTTGTGCCAACATTAAACCGACATCGGCTCAACGTCTCGTGTTTGCTGGGAAGAGATTTGATCCTCAGACCGCGAGATAATCCTGATAATATTACGTTCGTTCTTGGTAATGTTCAGCCCTTACAGTGCGGGGATAGACTTTAGTCGTCAGAATCTGACGTCTGTAGACGTCAGTTTCTGACAACTAAAGTCTATCCCCGCACTGTAAGAGTAAAAATATATAACATAGGTAGGCTAATCAAATGAATCAGAATGATCTAACTAAGACATATTTATGATGATTTCAAACTGGATGGCATCATGCACAAGTGGGCTAACACACATTTTGATGATTTTGAGAAAATATCGCGCTGTAACATGAAGTACAGTATAAAACGAATAAATACAAACAAACACAAAAAGGTAACAAAATCAGTGACCTAATGGTTTAATCCTGAATGTGAAACTCGTATATTGACCAAGTTGTTGCTATCAATGACACATATTTTCATTGTTTTGTTTTTTTATGTGGGTTAGCCCACTTGTGCATGATGGCATCCAGCTGAAAAAACCCTCTGGCCTCCAAGGTTTTTATCAAAAAATGCAGCGTTTTAAGGGTTGATATTAACCCTTCAACACTAGGAGCGCTGAAACATTTTCGCATTTGTTAGCTGTTTCTGCTTTATTTGAATACCTATGTTATGGGTCTATACGGCCAGTATCAATATTTTTACTCTTACAGTGCGGGGATTGACTTTAGTCGTTAGTATCTGACGTCTACAGACGTCAGATCCTAAAGTCGATCCCCGCGCTGTAAAGGTTAAATGCTAATCACGTCTGTATTATGCGTTTTTAGTGGTTTTGTTTTGCCATCAAGACAACCACATTTGAAAGTGAAATGTGCATAAAACCGGCTACATTACCATAGCTTAAAAATGATCAACCAGGATCGCAAGATTCTCGGCGATTTCTCCGTCAATTCTAAACCGATTTTTTTTTTAATTTTGCAAAGGCCATTTGCTATTCCTGTCCTAACAGCCCTGAAAATTATATAAAATTATATAGCGTATTTCAAAAGTTAGACCATTTGACATGTAGTAAATTGAAATCACGACGTCTAAATTACGACGTCCTTCTATAGCCCCATTAAAATAATTCTGGAATTTTATTTACATGGCAAATGGTGTAATTTTTTGAAATATTAACTATTTTTTTACGATTTTTTTACCGCTGTTAGGATTTTAATAGAAAATTGCGTTTGCAAAATTTCAAATTTTAATTTGACGGCGGGTACATAGGTAATTTTACATTAAGTGGGTAAAATGTAATTCTATAACTCAGCACTCGACGGGTTAACCCTTTATACTTCTCGTCACTTTCCCGCACCACGTGGCATCGTTTTTATACATTTGTTTCTATTACAATGAGCTTTCATTTTTTGAGATATTATACTTGCGTATTTAATAAAATCAGGTAATTTTTATTCACCCCGAGGTGGGAATTGCGACAGCAATTCACACCTCGGGGTGAATAAAAATGAGCGTACATAGCTGTGTGCGGGGAGGCCTGAGGACCAGACCTTTGTACCTGAAATTAACACTTCAAAAATAGGTTATCGAGCACGAGAAAAATATCTATATAATCAAGGAGATTGTCAAATCTAGGGTTACAAAATTTAGGGAATATAGGTAATTTTCAACCGCATCAACTTGAGGGTCACGGGTGAGAATTTCAATAATCTAATTTAATCTCACTTCATTTTAGGGAAGGACTGATTGTCACTTACCAGAAGGTTAAATTTGAGCTCTTAAAGTAGCTTTTTTTAATTAACACATACAACATAGATCGCGAGGGTGAGATATCAATCAGGTTGTTAATTTTAAGGCCTTAAATTTAGCGAAATATATCAGCATGAATATAACCTTTACTATCTTTATATTTCCATGGCCATGTAATTTTTCTCCCGCTTGAGGTTTAGGGTCAGTATCAAGCGGGTGTACATTTCAAAATCTAATTTAACATAATTTAATTTTAAAAATATCGTTACTTACACGAAGTTTTAAAATCATAATATGTGTAGTCATTTTGAATACGTGATTGAAAATGTACGATCAAGCAGGTTGTTAATTTCAGGGTCACAATTTTTTCGTTGGCCTCAACTTGTGAATAGCGATAGCGAGACACAACTTCAATCAAATGAGAGCTTGCATATAATAACATTTAATTTCACCTAATTAAAATAAATGTTACTTTTTTAGACGTGGGACGTCAAGGGTGGCCACAGTTTGCAGCACTGTCACGAACCAGTGGTTTTACACCATGGCCTACCAGCCACTCAGTTTCCCTTATCAAGTCTGCATCCGGTACGAGTATATCAATGGATATAACATAGTAATAACGTATATCTACCTGTATACAAAAAGATAAGTACATGTGTTTGCAAGTATCTGTCAAAACGGGCGTGTGTATATATCACCCGGGCTCAATGTACTGAAAGCATGTGTGTGCAACGCCGGGCGGAAATGTCTATTTCTATAGAGACATAATATATTTCAGTGGTAATTGAGCAATACATGGAAATAATATCGTAATCATTATAAACATGTTTCATGAAGCACTTGGGAAGGTTCAGAAACATCATACAAAGTATAAATTTCCGTATCTAAGTAATTGCAGTAGGCATAATTGCACTGTTAAATATGCATTTCAACCAATAATGATGTGCCTGAAATATATATTTACATCATAATAGTTTATATTCAAGAGAGATGGGAATTGCGATGACATTTCCGTTCACGAGTGACAGTGAATAAGAGTTTGTTTTAAGAATTTCTGAGCAGGTAAAGAATTTAAGACTATTAAAAGTTAACTATTCATTATCAGGCCCTAAATGGGTTAGAAAGTTAACTAGTGATAATTGGGTTCAAAAGTTAATTTTCTTAACTGCTTCGGTTGAAAAGTTCACTTTTCATAATTTACTGGGTTAAAAATTTACATTTTCATAATTGACCGGGTTAAAAAGTTAACTTTTCATAATCGACTGGAAGTTAGGATTTGCTTTACTAAAACGGGACCCAGTGCCTAGAAGGTTAATAACGAGTTAACGTGAAAGAGGAACGCCCTGCCCGTCGCTGATAGAAGCTGAGACCTCAAGGTTGGGATCCCGGCGGCGAACGTCAGAGATCCGAACGAGTCCAGATCTAGAACGTCCGACCAGCACTGGCCCAACGCCGTCAGTCAAAAGACTACCAGAAAAAATTGAACCGATATGTTAGATTAACGTTGGGCCAGCGTCGCAAACGCTGGCGCAATGTTAAACCATCATTGGTTTGACGTCTCGTGTGACCGCTGGTCGGGTGTATGATACATGGATAGCCGTGAGACGGGAGAGGTTTCGCCTGGCGTTGGTTTGGTATTGGGAAGGCGTAGCAGACGTTGGCCCAATGCAAAACCGGCTGCCTAGCGTTGGTTGAGATGTCGGGTCCTCTGCTGGTGGGAGGGGGGAGGGGGGTTTAAACCCTGAAACGGGTACTGGAGATACAGTTAAGTACTCCGCTCATCAAAGTTAAAAGGCAGTAACTGCCTTTGCGCGGCAGTACAATACGCAAACAATAAAGCAAACAGAAGTAACTGTTTGTCCCTTTAGTAAGCAGTTACTGTTATAGATTAGTTGGATTTGCACGGCTGTTTTGTTTCTTCCATAGCTGCTTCCCGTGCTTTTAAGGCAACATATAAGGACTCATCATACGTCTAGAAAAGGCTCATCATATGTCTAGAAAAGGCTCATCATATGTCTAGAAAATGTTCATCATATGTCTAGAAAAAGTTAATTATACATCTATATACGTCTATTTTATATACGTCTATAAAACGTTCATTATACATATAGAAAAGCCTCATCATACGACTAGAAAAGGTTCATCATATGGTCGATTCCCACGAAAGTGATGCATATTGGCAAAAAAACAACTTTGTTGCACAGTCCTGAATTCTTCAGTTTATATCGCAGACATATGGAACTTTCACAAAAAATATATGCGATCTCTTATTATATGATAGTTGCAACATGGATAGAGTTCATGCTCATTATTGAACACCAGAGTAACCCTACGAATGCATATTATGTAATATGTGAATACCATAATGTAACTAAAACTCTGGTCGCAAAGAGTACAGCAGTTCAAGCTGTAACAATTAGGTGGTAATGTTTAGAACAGTTTAATAACAGTTGCGAAAATTTGATACTGCACATAATGATTTGTAGCCAACTTCTACTCTGCTTAAAATAATCAATTTTCAGAAAATATTATAAAAAAAGACATGTCAAACACAATATTTCTTTCAATTCAAGGCTTAGAGTGGAAATAGCAGCTGAATATTAAAATGTAAATGGAGCATCTTGTTTAAAATCATGATTTCATATCATTTGTTCATCTAAACGTTTTTCTCGTAGGTTTTAAAGATGTATTCGTAGGGTTACAAATTGATATTTTATTAAAAAATAAGACTATTAATTAACATAATCTTTGTGTTATAAACGATTTGTATCGATAACTAACATTACTTTGATAGCCACATTAATAAACAATCAGAGAAGGATGGAATAAAGAGTTTTTAGCAACAAGGTGCGCGAGAATCACGAGAATAATTTATTTATTGTTAGTCACTGAATTAATAGTCAACCTAAAAAATATACATACATATATACATATATCATTCACTTGTGAAAGGTATTTGACAGATAGAGCTACAATGCACAAAAAAGGGTAAAACTGGTTGCTCTACGTCGATTCAAAATGCTTATAACAGCTTTGTTTGTAGGGTTACGCTGTCATTTGTAGGGTTAGGTGGGCTATGAAAAATCATCACAATACTGCAATTTTGACGGCTCATTATATTATTTAAACACATGTGTGTTCTTCCGTATGATACTGCTCAATATCTAATAGATTTACCACGCTATAATTTACTTTACATAGACCATTGAACAAAATATCTAATTTGTCAAATAATTTTATGTATTTCCAACTGGTGAAGTCAGCCAGTGATTATGTCGCTATTGCATCACACACGTTTTAAAATATCACTTGTTTTGGCTTGCATGTATATATTGTTTTTGAAAAATATCGTGATTTTAGATAAAGGTCTCGCAATGCCAATTAAACACGTATTGTGCTATACAACATAGAAGCTATTTGTGAAATTGGTAACCCTACGAATGCACACAGTGGTGAACTCTTTTACATGCTAGATATGTTTAAATTAATATTTCCAATATTTGTAATACACAAAAGAATACACGTTAGATATATTTTTAATATGATGTATAACAAGTATATTAACAGTAAATAAGCCTTTGCATTGGTAAGTTAAAATAATTTTCAAACGTTTTAAAAACGTGTTTTTTATTTTGTGGATAGAAATATTTATTAGCTTGTTGAGTTTTACACCTTATAAGTGCTCACTAAGATGTTAGATTTATACTTGGCCTGTTTTGCAATGAGAACAATATATATTTTTTAATCATTTAACGTTTTTCTCTTGTAGATAGTAAACCTACGAATACTTAACATTTGTGTAACCCTACGAATGACAATATCCTCAGTCCCTGGTGGCTCTTCTATTACATAAGAATATTTTAAATGATATTGTCCACATATTGCCATGTCATGACATGATAATGCATCATAGATATTCAATTAACTCCTGTATTCTCCACACCTACACAGTGAAATATAGCACTGTGATAATTTGTAGGATATCATAAATATTCAAATATTGCTAACGTTTCAAGATATCTATGTTAACCACTAAAATCTGACTGTCACGTACACTGTATCTTGGTTATTTTGTTAGACAAGGTGGTGAACCCCATGTCCTTTCATAGAATTGCACAGCTGCCATTTCTTTATTTAAAATTCGTAGATACACATTTAAAAAAAACCCGTAGTGTTCAATGGAAGAAATTAAAAAAATGGTATAATTTTCCGATACGTTACCTTGCCCATATTATACATTGGTACCACAAGTGTATTCAGAGAAAAGA